>JAWNOI010000085.1:0-16624 GCA_035046045.1 Zaprionus bogoriensis
CTTATGTACCATTAGAATTGGTTTTAGCAGCACTTTCATTCGTTTTCATATGTTCGGTTGCTAGAAATACTTTAGAAACAATGTATTCTTTAATAAGTTGTATGTTTACTTATAAAATAAGCCTTTTGTTGTACTTTTGCTGTGAATTTGTCGTTATGAATATATAATTTACATTAATGTTAGTTTCACGCTGTTGTAGTTTAGCTTATGTACCATTAGAATTGGTTTTAGCAGCACTTTCATTCGTTTTCATATGTTCGGTTGCTAGAAATACTTTAGAAACAATGTATTCTTTAATAAGTTGTATGTTTACTTATAAAATAAGCCTTTTGTTGTACTTTTGCTGTGAATTTGTCGTTATGAATATATAATTTACATTAATGTTAGTTTCACGCTGTTGTAGTTTAGCTTATGTACCATTAGAATTGGTTTTAGCAGCACTTTCATTCGTTTTCATATGTTCGGTTGCTAGAAATACTTTAGAAACAATGTATTCTTTAATAAGTTGTATGTTTACTTATAAAATAAGCCTTTTGTTGTACTTTTGCTGTGAATTTGTCGTTATGAATATATAATTTACATTAATGTTAGTTTCACGCTGTTGTAGTTTAGCTTATGTACCATTAGAATTGGTTTTAGCAGCACTTTCATTCGTTTTCATATGTTCGGTTGCTAGAAATACTTTAGAAACAATGTATTCTTTAATAAGTTGTATGTTTACTTATAAAATAAGCCTTTTGTTGTACTTTTGCTGTGAATTTGTCGTTATGAATATATAATTTACATTAATGTTAGTTTCACGCTGTTGTAGTTTAGCTTATGTACCATTAGAATTGGTTTTAGCAGCACTTTCATTCGTTTTCATATGTTCGGTTGCTAGAAATACTTTAGAAACAATGTATTCTTTAATAAGTTGTATGTTTACTTATAAAATAAGCCTTTTGTTGTACTTTTGCTGTGAATTTGTCGTTATGAATATATAATTTACATTAATGTTAGTTTCACGCTGTTGTAGTTTAGCTTATGTACCATTAGAATTGGTTTTAGCAGCACTTTCATTCGTTTTCATATGTTCGGTTGCTAGAAATACTTTAGAAACAATGTATTCTTTAATAAGTTGTATGTTTACTTATAAAATAAGCCTTTTGTTGTACTTTTGCTGTGAATTTGTCGTTATGAATATATAATTTACATTAATGTTAGTTTCACGCTGTTGTAGTTTAGCTTATGTACCATTAGAATTGGTTTTAGCAGCACTTTCATTCGTTTTCATATGTTCGGTTGCTAGAAATACTTTAGAAACAATGTATTCTTTAATAAGTTGTATGTTTACTTATAAAATAAGCCTTTTGTTGTACTTTTGCTGTGAATTTGTCGTTATGAATATATAATTTACATTAATGTTAGTTTCACGCTGTTGTAGTTTAGCTTATGTACCATTAGAATTGGTTTTAGCAGCACTTTCATTCGTTTTCATATGTTCGGTTGCTAGAAATACTTTAGAAACAATGTATTCTTTAATAAGTTGTATGTTTACTTATAAAATAAGCCTTTTGTTGTACTTTTGCTGTGAATTTGTCGTTATGAATATATAATTTACATTAATGTTAGTTTCACGCTGTTGTAGTTTAGCTTATGTACCATTAGAATTGGTTTTAGCAGCACTTTCATTCGTTTTCATATGTTCGGTTGCTAGAAATACTTTAGAAACAATGTATTCTTTAATAAGTTGTATGTTTACTTATAAAATAAGCCTTTTGTTGTACTTTTGCTGTGAATTTGTCGTTATGAATATATAATTTACATTAATGTTAGTTTCACGCTGTTGTAGTTTAGCTTATGTACCATTAGAATTGGTTTTAGCAGCACTTTCATTCGTTTTCATATGTTCGGTTGCTAGAAATACTTTAGAAACAATGTATTCTTTAATAAGTTGTATGTTTACTTATAAAATAAGCCTTTTGTTGTACTTTTGCTGTGAATTTGTCGTTATGAATATATAATTTACATTAATGTTAGTTTCACGCTGTTGTAGTTTAGCTTATGTACCATTAGAATTGGTTTTAGCAGCACTTTCATTCGTTTTCATATGTTCGGTTGCTAGAAATACTTTAGAAACAATGTATTCTTTAATAAGTTGTATGTTTACTTATAAAATAAGCCTTTTGTTGTACTTTTGCTGTGAATTTGTCGTTATGAATATATAATTTACATTAATGTTAGTTTCACGCTGTTGTAGTTTAGCTTATGTACCATTAGAATTGGTTTTAGCAGCACTTTCATTCGTTTTCATATGTTCGGTTGCTAGAAATACTTTAGAAACAATGTATTCTTTAATAAGTTGTATGTTTACTTATAAAATAAGCCTTTTGTTGTACTTTTGCTGTGAATTTGTCGTTATGAATATATAATTTACATTAATGTTAGTTTCACGCTGTTGTAGTTTAGCTTATGTACCATTAGAATTGGTTTTAGCAGCACTTTCATTCGTTTTCATATGTTCGGTTGCTAGAAATACTTTAGAAACAATGTATTCTTTAATAAGTTGTATGTTTACTTATAAAATAAGCCTTTTGTTGTACTTTTGCTGTGAATTTGTCGTTATGAATATATAATTTACATTAATGTTAGTTTCACGCTGTTGTAGTTTAGCTTATGTACCATTAGAATTGGTTTTAGCAGCACTTTCATTCGTTTTCATATGTTCGGTTGCTAGAAATACTTTAGAAACAATGTATTCTTTAATAAGTTGTATGTTTACTTATAAAATAAGCCTTTTGTTGTACTTTTGCTGTGAATTTGTCGTTATGAATATATAATTTACATTAATGTTAGTTTCACGCTGTTGTAGTTTAGCTTATGTACCATTAGAATTGGTTTTAGCAGCACTTTCATTCGTTTTCATATGTTCGGTTGCTAGAAATACTTTAGAAACAATGTATTCTTTATTAAGTTGTATGTTTACTTATAAAATAAGCCTTTTGTTGTACTTTTGCTGTGAATTTGTCGTTATGAATATATAATTTACATTAATGTTAGTTTCACGCTGTTGTAGTTTAGCTTATGTACCATTAGAATTGGTTTTAGCAGCACTTTCATTCGTTTTCATATGTTCGGTTGCTAGAAATACTTTAGAAACAATGTATTCTTTAATAAGTTGTATGTTTACTTATAAAATAAGCCTTTTGTTGTACTTTTGCTGTGAATTTGTCGTTATGAATATATAATTTACATTAATGTTAGTTTCACGCTGTTGTAGTTTAGCTTATGTACCATTAGAATTGGTTTTAGCAGCACTTTCATTCGTTTTCATATGTTCGGTTGCTAGAAATACTTTAGAAACAATGTATTCTTTAATAAGTTGTATGTTTACTTATAAAATAAGCCTTTTGTTGTACTTTTGCTGTGAATTTGTCGTTATGAATATATAATTTACATTAATGTTAGTTTCACGCTGTTGTAGTTTAGCTTATGTACCATTAGAATTGGTTTTAGCAGCACTTTCATTCGTTTTCATATGTTCGGTTGCTAGAAATACTTTAGAAACAATGTATTCTTTAATAAGTTGTATGTTTACTTATAAAATAAGCCTTTTGTTGTACTTTTGCTGTGAATTTGTCGTTATGAATATATAATTTACATTAATGTTAGTTTCACGCTGTTGTAGTTTAGCTTATGTACCATTAGAATTGGTTTTAGCAGCACTTTCATTCGTTTTCATATGTTCGGTTGCTAGAAATACTTTAGAAACAATGTATTCTTTAATAAGTTGTATGTTTACTTATAAAATAAGCCTTTTGTTGTACTTTTGCTGTGAATTTGTCGTTATGAATATATAATTTACATTAATGTTAGTTTCACGCTGTTGTAGTTTAGCTTATGTACCATTAGAATTGGTTTTAGCAGCACTTTCATTCGTTTTCATATGTTCGGTTGCTAGAAATACTTTAGAAACAATGTATTCTTTAATAAGTTGTATGTTTACTTATAAAATAAGCCTTTTGTTGTACTTTTGCTGTGAATTTGTCGTTATGAATATATAATTTACATTAATGTTAGTTTCACGCTGTTGTAGTTTAGCTTATGTACCATTAGAATTGGTTTTAGCAGCACTTTCATTCGTTTTCATATGTTCGGTTGCTAGAAATACTTTAGAAACAATGTATTCTTTAATAAGTTGTATGTTTACTTATAAAATAAGCCTTTTGTTGTACTTTTGCTGTGAATTTGTCGTTATGAATATATAATTTACATTAATGTTAGTTTCACGCTGTTGTAGTTTAGCTTATGTACCATTAGAATTGGTTTTAGCAGCACTTTCATTCGTTTTCATATGTTCGGTTGCTAGAAATACTTTAGAAACAATGTATTCTTTAATAAGTTGTATGTTTACTTATAAAATAAGCCTTTTGTTGTACTTTTGCTGTGAATTTGTCGTTATGAATATATAATTTACATTAATGTTAGTTTCACGCTGTTGTAGTTTAGCTTATGTACCATTAGAATTGGTTTTAGCAGCACTTTCATTCGTTTTCATATGTTCGGTTGCTAGAAATACTTTAGAAACAATGTATTCTTTAATAAGTTGTATGTTTACTTATAAAATAAGCCTTTTGTTGTACTTTTGCTGTGAATTTGTCGTTATGAATATATAATTTACATTAATGTTAGTTTCACGCTGTTGTAGTTTAGCTTATGTACCATTAGAATTGGTTTTAGCAGCACTTTCATTCGTTTTCATATGTTCGGTTGCTAGAAATACTTTAGAAACAATGTATTCTTTAATAAGTTGTATGTTTACTTATAAAATAAGCCTTTTGTTGTACTTTTGCTGTGAATTTGTCGTTATGAATATATAATTTACATTAATGTTAGTTTCACGCTGTTGTAGTTTAGCTTATGTACCATTAGAATTGGTTTTAGCAGCACTTTCATTCGTTTTCATATGTTCGGTTGCTAGAAATACTTTAGAAACAATGTATTCTTTAATAAGTTGTATGTTTACTTATAAAATAAGCCTTTTGTTGTACTTTTGCTGTGAATTTGTCGTTATGAATATATAATTTACATTAATGTTAGTTTCACGCTGTTGTAGTTTAGCTTATGTACCATTAGAATTGGTTTTAGCAGCACTTTCATTCGTTTTCATATGTTCGGTTGCTAGAAATACTTTAGAAACAATGTATTCTTTAATAAGTTGTATGTTTACTTATAAAATAAGCCTTTTGTTGTACTTTTGCTGTGAATTTGTCGTTATGAATATATAATTTACATTAATGTTAGTTTCACGCTGTTGTAGTTTAGCTTATGTACCATTAGAATTGGTTTTAGCAGCACTTTCATTCGTTTTCATATGTTCGGTTGCTAGAAATACTTTAGAAACAATGTATTCTTTAATAAGTTGTATGTTTACTTATAAAATAAGCCTTTTGTTGTACTTTTGCTGTGAATTTGTCGTTATGAATATATAATTTACATTAATGTTAGTTTCACGCTGTTGTAGTTTAGCTTATGTACCATTAGAATTGGTTTTAGCAGCACTTTCATTCGTTTTCATATGTTCGGTTGCTAGAAATACTTTAGAAACAATGTATTCTTTAATAAGTTGTATGTTTACTTATAAAATAAGCCTTTTGTTGTACTTTTGCTGTGAATTTGTCGTTATGAATATATAATTTACATTAATGTTAGTTTCACGCTGTTGTAGTTTAGCTTATGTACCATTAGAATTGGTTTTAGCAGCACTTTCATTCGTTTTCATATGTTCGGTTGCTAGAAATACTTTAGAAACAATGTATTCTTTAATAAGTTGTATGTTTACTTATAAAATAAGCCTTTTGTTGTACTTTTGCTGTGAATTTGTCGTTATGAATATATAATTTACATTAATGTTAGTTTCACGCTGTTGTAGTTTAGCTTATGTACCATTAGAATTGGTTTTAGCAGCACTTTCATTCGTTTTCATATGTTCGGTTGCTAGAAATACTTTAGAAACAATGTATTCTTTAATAAGTTGTATGTTTACTTATAAAATAAGCCTTTTGTTGTACTTTTGCTGTGAATTTGTCGTTATGAATATATAATTTACATTAATGTTAGTTTCACGCTGTTGTAGTTTAGCTTATGTACCATTAGAATTGGTTTTAGCAGCACTTTCATTCGTTTTCATATGTTCGGTTGCTAGAAATACTTTAGAAACAATGTATTCTTTAATAAGTTGTATGTTTACTTATAAAATAAGCCTTTTGTTGTACTTTTGCTGTGAATTTGTCGTTATGAATATATAATTTACATTAATGTTAGTTTCACGCTGTTGTAGTTTAGCTTATGTACCATTAGAATTGGTTTTAGCAGCACTTTCATTCGTTTTCATATGTTCGGTTGCTAGAAATACTTTAGAAACAATGTATTCTTTAATAAGTTGTATGTTTACTTATAAAATAAGCCTTTTGTTGTACTTTTGCTGTGAATTTGTCGTTATGAATATATAATTTACATTAATGTTAGTTTCACGCTGTTGTAGTTTAGCTTATGTACCATTAGAATTGGTTTTAGCAGCACTTTCATTCGTTTTCATATGTTCGGTTGCTAGAAATACTTTAGAAACAATGTATTCTTTAATAAGTTGTATGTTTACTTATAAAATAAGCCTTTTGTTGTACTTTTGCTGTGAATTTGTCGTTATGAATATATAATTTACATTAATGTTAGTTTCACGCTGTTGTAGTTTAGCTTATGTACCATTAGAATTGGTTTTAGCAGCACTTTCATTCGTTTTCATATGTTCGGTTGCTAGAAATACTTTAGAAACAATGTATTCTTTAATAAGTTGTATGTTTACTTATAAAATAAGCCTTTTGTTGTACTTTTGCTGTGAATTTGTCGTTATGAATATATAATTTACATTAATGTTAGTTTCACGCTGTTGTAGTTTAGCTTATGTACCATTAGAATTGGTTTTAGCAGCACTTTCATTCGTTTTCATATGTTCGGTTGCTAGAAATACTTTAGAAACAATGTATTCTTTAATAAGTTGTATGTTTACTTATAAAATAAGCCTTTTGTTGTACTTTTGCTGTGAATTTGTCGTTATGAATATATAATTTACATTAATGTTAGTTTCACGCTGTTGTAGTTTAGCTTATGTACCATTAGAATTGGTTTTAGCAGCACTTTCATTCGTTTTCATATGTTCGGTTGCTAGAAATACTTTAGAAACAATGTATTCTTTAATAAGTTGTATGTTTACTTATAAAATAAGCCTTTTGTTGTACTTTTGCTGTGAATTTGTCGTTATGAATATATAATTTACATTAATGTTAGTTTCACGCTGTTGTAGTTTAGCTTATGTACCATTAGAATTGGTTTTAGCAGCACTTTCATTCGTTTTCATATGTTCGGTTGCTAGAAATACTTTAGAAACAATGTATTCTTTAATAAGTTGTATGTTTACTTATAAAATAAGCCTTTTGTTGTACTTTTGCTGTGAATTTGTCGTTATGAATATATAATTTACATTAATGTTAGTTTCACGCTGTTGTAGTTTAGCTTATGTACCATTAGAATTGGTTTTAGCAGCACTTTCATTCGTTTTCATATGTTCGGTTGCTAGAAATACTTTAGAAACAATGTATTCTTTAATAAGTTGTATGTTTACTTATAAAATAAGCCTTTTGTTGTACTTTTGCTGTGAATTTGTCGTTATGAATATATAATTTACATTAATGTTAGTTTCACGCTGTTGTAGTTTAGCTTATGTACCATTAGAATTGGTTTTAGCAGCACTTTCATTCGTTTTCATATGTTCGGTTGCTAGAAATACTTTAGAAACAATGTATTCTTTAATAAGTTGTATGTTTACTTATAAAATAAGCCTTTTGTTGTACTTTTGCTGTGAATTTGTCGTTATGAATATATAATTTACATTAATGTTAGTTTCACGCTGTTGTAGTTTAGCTTATGTACCATTAGAATTGGTTTTAGCAGCACTTTCATTCGTTTTCATATGTTCGGTTGCTAGAAATACTTTAGAAACAATGTATTCTTTAATAAGTTGTATGTTTACTTATAAAATAAGCCTTTTGTTGTACTTTTGCTGTGAATTTGTCGTTATGAATATATAATTTACATTAATGTTAGTTTCACGCTGTTGTAGTTTAGCTTATGTACCATTAGAATTGGTTTTAGCAGCACTTTCATTCGTTTTCATATGTTCGGTTGCTAGAAATACTTTAGAAACAATGTATTCTTTAATAAGTTGTATGTTTACTTATAAAATAAGCCTTTTGTTGTACTTTTGCTGTGAATTTGTCGTTATGAATATATAATTTACATTAATGTTAGTTTCACGCTGTTGTAGTTTAGCTTATGTACCATTAGAATTGGTTTTAGCAGCACTTTCATTCGTTTTCATATGTTCGGTTGCTAGAAATACTTTAGAAACAATGTATTCTTTAATAAGTTGTATGTTTACTTATAAAATAAGCCTTTTGTTGTACTTTTGCTGTGAATTTGTCGTTATGAATATATAATTTACATTAATGTTAGTTTCACGCTGTTGTAGTTTAGCTTATGTACCATTAGAATTGGTTTTAGCAGCACTTTCATTCGTTTTCATATGTTCGGTTGCTAGAAATACTTTAGAAACAATGTATTCTTTAATAAGTTGTATGTTTACTTATAAAATAAGCCTTTTGTTGTACTTTTGCTGTGAATTTGTCGTTATGAATATATAATTTACATTAATGTTAGTTTCACGCTGTTGTAGTTTAGCTTATGTACCATTAGAATTGGTTTTAGCAGCACTTTCATTCGTTTTCATATGTTCGGTTGCTAGAAATACTTTAGAAACAATGTATTCTTTAATAAGTTGTATGTTTACTTATAAAATAAGCCTTTTGTTGTACTTTTGCTGTGAATTTGTCGTTATGAATATATAATTTACATTAATGTTAGTTTCACGCTGTTGTAGTTTAGCTTATGTACCATTAGAATTGGTTTTAGCAGCACTTTCATTCGTTTTCATATGTTCGGTTGCTAGAAATACTTTAGAAACAATGTATTCTTTAATAAGTTGTATGTTTACTTATAAAATAAGCCTTTTGTTGTACTTTTGCTGTGAATTTGTCGTTATGAATATATAATTTACATTAATGTTAGTTTCACGCTGTTGTAGTTTAGCTTATGTACCATTAGAATTGGTTTTAGCAGCACTTTCATTCGTTTTCATATGTTCGGTTGCTAGAAATACTTTAGAAACAATGTATTCTTTAATAAGTTGTATGTTTACTTATAAAATAAGCCTTTTGTTGTACTTTTGCTGTGAATTTGTCGTTATGAATATATAATTTACATTAATGTTAGTTTCACGCTGTTGTAGTTTAGCTTATGTACCATTAGAATTGGTTTTAGCAGCACTTTCATTCGTTTTCATATGTTCGGTTGCTAGAAATACTTTAGAAACAATGTATTCTTTAATAAGTTGTATGTTTACTTATAAAATAAGCCTTTTGTTGTACTTTTGCTGTGAATTTGTCGTTATGAATATATAATTTACATTAATGTTAGTTTCACGCTGTTGTAGTTTAGCTTATGTACCATTAGAATTGGTTTTAGCAGCACTTTCATTCGTTTTCATATGTTCGGTTGCTAGAAATACTTTAGAAACAATGTATTCTTTAATAAGTTGTATGTTTACTTATAAAATAAGCCTTTTGTTGTACTTTTGCTGTGAATTTGTCGTTATGAATATATAATTTACATTAATGTTAGTTTCACGCTGTTGTAGTTTAGCTTATGTACCATTAGAATTGGTTTTAGCAGCACTTTCATTCGTTTTCATATGTTCGGTTGCTAGAAATACTTTAGAAACAATGTATTCTTTAATAAGTTGTATGTTTACTTATAAAATAAGCCTTTTGTTGTACTTTTGCTGTGAATTTGTCGTTATGAATATATAATTTACATTAATGTTAGTTTCACGCTGTTGTAGTTTAGCTTATGTACCATTAGAATTGGTTTTAGCAGCACTTTCATTCGTTTTCATATGTTCGGTTGCTAGAAATACTTTAGAAACAATGTATTCTTTAATAAGTTGTATGTTTACTTATAAAATAAGCCTTTTGTTGTACTTTTGCTGTGAATTTGTCGTTATGAATATATAATTTACATTAATGTTAGTTTCACGCTGTTGTAGTTTAGCTTATGTACCATTAGAATTGGTTTTAGCAGCACTTTCATTCGTTTTCATATGTTCGGTTGCTAGAAATACTTTAGAAACAATGTATTCTTTAATAAGTTGTATGTTTACTTATAAAATAAGCCTTTTGTTGTACTTTTGCTGTGAATTTGTCGTTATGAATATATAATTTACATTAATGTTAGTTTCACGCTGTTGTAGTTTAGCTTATGTACCATTAGAATTGGTTTTAGCAGCACTTTCATTCGTTTTCATATGTTCGGTTGCTAGAAATACTTTAGAAACAATGTATTCTTTAATAAGTTGTATGTTTACTTATAAAATAAGCCTTTTGTTGTACTTTTGCTGTGAATTTGTCGTTATGAATATATAATTTACATTAATGTTAGTTTCACGCTGTTGTAGTTTAGCTTATGTACCATTAGAATTGGTTTTAGCAGCACTTTCATTCGTTTTCATATGTTCGGTTGCTAGAAATACTTTAGAAACAATGTATTCTTTAATAAGTTGTATGTTTACTTATAAAATAAGCCTTTTGTTGTACTTTTGCTGTGAATTTGTCGTTATGAATATATAATTTACATTAATGTTAGTTTCACGCTGTTGTAGTTTAGCTTATGTACCATTAGAATTGGTTTTAGCAGCACTTTCATTCGTTTTCATATGTTCGGTTGCTAGAAATACTTTAGAAACAATGTATTCTTTAATAAGTTGTATGTTTACTTATAAAATAAGCCTTTTGTTGTACTTTTGCTGTGAATTTGTCGTTATGAATATATAATTTACATTAATGTTAGTTTCACGCTGTTGTAGTTTAGCTTATGTACCATTAGAATTGGTTTTAGCAGCACTTTCATTCGTTTTCATATGTTCGGTTGCTAGAAATACTTTAGAAACAATGTATTCTTTAATAAGTTGTATGTTTACTTATAAAATAAGCCTTTTGTTGTACTTTTGCTGTGAATTTGTCGTTATGAATATATAATTTACATTAATGTTAGTTTCACGCTGTTGTAGTTTAGCTTATGTACCATTAGAATTGGTTTTAGCAGCACTTTCATTCGTTTTCATATGTTCGGTTGCTAGAAATACTTTAGAAACAATGTATTCTTTAATAAGTTGTATGTTTACTTATAAAATAAGCCTTTTGTTGTACTTTTGCTGTGAATTTGTCGTTATGAATATATAATTTACATTAATGTTAGTTTCACGCTGTTGTAGTTTAGCTTATGTACCATTAGAATTGGTTTTAGCAGCACTTTCATTCGTTTTCATATGTTCGGTTGCTAGAAATACTTTAGAAACAATGTATTCTTTAATAAGTTGTATGTTTACTTATAAAATAAGCCTTTTGTTGTACTTTTGCTGTGAATTTGTCGTTATGAATATATAATTTACATTAATGTTAGTTTCACGCTGTTGTAGTTTAGCTTATGTACCATTAGAATTGGTTTTAGCAGCACTTTCATTCGTTTTCATATGTTCGGTTGCTAGAAATACTTTAGAAACAATGTATTCTTTAATAAGTTGTATGTTTACTTATAAAATAAGCCTTTTGTTGTACTTTTGCTGTGAATTTGTCGTTATGAATATATAATTTACATTAATGTTAGTTTCACGCTGTTGTAGTTTAGCTTATGTACCATTAGAATTGGTTTTAGCAGCACTTTCATTCGTTTTCATATGTTCGGTTGCTAGAAATACTTTAGAAACAATGTATTCTTTAATAAGTTGTATGTTTACTTATAAAATAAGCCTTTTGTTGTACTTTTGCTGTGAATTTGTCGTTATGAATATATAATTTACATTAATGTTAGTTTCACGCTGTTGTAGTTTAGCTTATGTACCATTAGAATTGGTTTTAGCAGCACTTTCATTCGTTTTCATATGTTCGGTTGCTAGAAATACTTTAGAAACAATGTATTCTTTAATAAGTTGTATGTTTACTTATAAAATAAGCCTTTTGTTGTACTTTTGCTGTGAATTTGTCGTTATGAATATATAATTTACATTAATGTTAGTTTCACGCTGTTGTAGTTTAGCTTATGTACCATTAGAATTGGTTTTAGCAGCACTTTCATTCGTTTTCATATGTTCGGTTGCTAGAAATACTTTAGAAACAATGTATTCTTTAATAAGTTGTATGTTTACTTATAAAATAAGCCTTTTGTTGTACTTTTGCTGTGAATTTGTCGTTATGAATATATAATTTACATTAATGTTAGTTTCACGCTGTTGTAGTTTAGCTTATGTACCATTAGAATTGGTTTTAGCAGCACTTTCATTCGTTTTCATATGTTCGGTTGCTAGAAATACTTTAGAAACAATGTATTCTTTAATAAGTTGTATGTTTACTTATAAAATAAGCCTTTTGTTGTACTTTTGCTGTGAATTTGTCGTTATGAATATATAATTTACATTAATGTTAGTTTCACGCTGTTGTAGTTTAGCTTATGTACCATTAGAATTGGTTTTAGCAGCACTTTCATTCGTTTTCATATGTTCGGTTGCTAGAAATACTTTAGAAACAATGTATTCTTTAATAAGTTGTATGTTTACTTATAAAATAAGCCTTTTGTTGTACTTTTGCTGTGAATTTGTCGTTATGAATATATAATTTACATTAATGTTAGTTTCACGCTGTTGTAGTTTAGCTTATGTACCATTAGAATTGGTTTTAGCAGCACTTTCATTCGTTTTCATATGTTCGGTTGCTAGAAATACTTTAGAAACAATGTATTCTTTAATAAGTTGTATGTTTACTTATAAAATAAGCCTTTTGTTGTACTTTTGCTGTGAATTTGTCGTTATGAATATATAATTTACATTAATGTTAGTTTCACGCTGTTGTAGTTTAGCTTATGTACCATTAGAATTGGTTTTAGCAGCACTTTCATTCGTTTTCATATGTTCGGTTGCTAGAAATACTTTAGAAACAATGTATTCTTTAATAAGTTGTATGTTTACTTATAAAATAAGCCTTTTGTTGTACTTTTGCTGTGAATTTGTCGTTATGAATATATAATTTACATTAATGTTAGTTTCACGCTGTTGTAGTTTAGCTTATGTACCATTAGAATTGGTTTTAGCAGCACTTTCATTCGTTTTCATATGTTCGGTTGCTAGAAATACTTTAGAAACAATGTATTCTTTAATAAGTTGTATGTTTACTTATAAAATAAGCCTTTTGTTGTACTTTTGCTGTGAATTTGTCGTTATGAATATATAATTTACATTAATGTTAGTTTCACGCTGTTGTAGTTTAGCTTATGTACCATTAGAATTGGTTTTAGCAGCACTTTCATTCGTTTTCATATGTTCGGTTGCTAGAAATACTTTAGAAACAATGTATTCTTTAATAAGTTGTATGTTTACTTATAAAATAAGCCTTTTGTTGTACTTTTGCTGTGAATTTGTCGTTATGAATATATAATTTACATTAATGTTAGTTTCACGCTGTTGTAGTTTAGCTTATGTACCATTAGAATTGGTTTTAGCAGCACTTTCATTCGTTTTCATATGTTCGGTTGCTAGAAATACTTTAGAAACAATGTATTCTTTAATAAGTTGTATGTTTACTTATAAAATAAGCCTTTTGTTGTACTTTTGCTGTGAATTTGTCGTTATGAATATATAATTTACATTAATGTTAGTTTCACGCTGTTGTAGTTTAGCTTATGTACCATTAGAATTGGTTTTAGCAGCACTTTCATTCGTTTTCATATGTTCGGTTGCTAGAAATACTTTAGAAACAATGTATTCTTTAATAAGTTGTATGTTTACTTATAAAATAAGCCTTTTGTTGTACTTTTGCTGTGAATTTGTCGTTATGAATATATAATTTACATTAATGTTAGTTTCACGCTGTTGTAGTTTAGCTTATGTACCATTAGAATTGGTTTTAGCAGCACTTTCATTCGTTTTCATATGTTCGGTTGCTAGAAATACTTTAGAAACAATGTATTCTTTAATAAGTTGTATGTTTACTTATAAAATAAGCCTTTTGTTGTACTTTTGCTGTGAATTTGTCGTTATGAATATATAATTTACATTAATGTTAGTTTCACGCTGTTGTAGTTTAGCTTATGTACCATTAGAATTGGTTTTAGCAGCACTTTCATTCGTTTTCATATGTTCGGTTGCTAGAAATACTTTAGAAACAATGTATTCTTTAATAAGTTGTATGTTTACTTATAAAATAAGCCTTTTGTTGTACTTTTGCTGTGAATTTGTCGTTATGAATATATAATTTACATTAATGTTAGTTTCACGCTGTTGTAGTTTAGCTTATGTACCATTAGAATTGGTTTTAGCAGCACTTTCATTCGTTTTCATATGTTCGGTTGCTAGAAATACTTTAGAAACAATGTATTCTTTAATAAGTTGTATGTTTACTTATAAAATAAGCCTTTTGTTGTACTTTTGCTGTGAATTTGTCGTTATGAATATATAATTTACATTAATGTTAGTTTCACGCTGTTGTAGTTTAGCTTATGTACCATTAGAATTGGTTTTAGCAGCACTTTCATTCGTTTTCATATGTTCGGTTGCTAGAAATACTTTAGAAACAATGTATTCTTTAATAAGTTGTATGTTTACTTATAAAATAAGCCTTTTGTTGTACTTTTGCTGTGAATTTGTCGTTATGAATATATAATTTACATTAATGTTAGTTTCACGCTGTTGTAGTTTAGCTTATGTACCATTAGAATTGGTTTTAGCAGCACTTTCATTCGTTTTCATATGTTCGGTTGCTAGAAATACTTTAGAAACAATGTATTCTTTAATAAGTTGTATGTTTACTTATAAAATAAGCCTTTTGTTGTACTTTTGCTGTGAATTTGTCGTTATGAATATATAATTTACATTAATGTTAGTTTCACGCTGTTGTAGTTTAGCTTATGTACCATTAGAATTGGTTTTAGCAGCACTTTCATTCGTTTTCATATGTTCGGTTGCTAGAAATACTTTAGAAACAATGTATTCTTTAATAAGTTGTATGTTTACTTATAAAATAAGCCTTTTGTTGTACTTTTGCTGTGAATTTGTCGTTATGAATATATAATTTACATTAATGTTAGTTTCACGCTGTTGTAGTTTAGCTTATGTACCATTAGAATTGGTTTTAGCAGCACTTTCATTCGTTTTCATATGTTCGGTTGCTAGAAATACTTTAGAAACAATGTATTCTTTAATAAGTTGTATGTTTACTTATAAAATAAGCCTTTTGTTGTACTTTTGCTGTGAATTTGTCGTTATGAATATATAATTTACATTAATGTTAGTTTCACGCTGTTGTAGTTTAGCTTATGTACCATTAGAATTGGTTTTAGCAGCACTTTCATTCGTTTTCATATGTTCGGTTGCTAGAAATACTTTAGAAACAATGTATTCTTTAATAAGTTGTATGTTTACTTATAAAATAAGCCTTTTGTTGTACTTTTGCTGTGAATTTGTCGTTATGAATATATAATTTACATTAATGTTAGTTTCACGCTGTTGTAGTTTAGCTTATGTACCATTAGAATTGGTTTTAGCAGCACTTTCATTCGTTTTCATATGTTCGGTTGCTAGAAATACTTTAGAAACAATGTATTCTTTAATAAGTTGTATGTTTACTTATAAAATAAGCCTTTTGTTGTACTTTTGCTGTGAATTTGTCGTTATGAATATATAATTTACATTAATGTTAGTTTCACGCTGTTGTAGTTTAGCTTATGTACCATTAGAATTGGTTTTAGCAGCACTTTCATTCGTTTTCATATGTTCGGTTGCTAGAAATACTTTAGAAACAATGTATTCTTTAATAAGTTGTATGTTTACTTATAAAATAAGCCTTTTGTTGTACTTTTGCTGTGAATTTGTCGTTATGAATATATAATTTACATTAATGTTAGTTTCACGCTGTTGTAGTTTAGCTTATGTACCATTAGAATTGGTTTTAGCAGCACTTTCATTCGTTTTCATATGTTCGGTTGCTAGAAATACTTTAGAAACAATGTATTCTTTAATAAGTTGTATGTTTACTTATAAAATAAGCCTTTTGTTGTACTTTTGCTGTGAATTTGTCGTTATGAATATATAATTTACATTAATGTTAGTTTCACGCTGTTGTAGTTTAGCTTATGTACCATTAGAATTGGTTTTAGCAGCACTTTCATTCGTTTTCATATGTTCGGTTGCTAGAAATACTTTAGAAACAATGTATTCTTTAATAAGTTGTATGTTTACTTATAAAATAAGCCTTTTGTTGTACTTTTGCTGTGAATTTGTCGTTATGAATATATAATTTACATTAATGTTAGTTTCACGCTGTTGTAGTTTAGCTTATGTACCATTAGAATTGGTTTTAGCAGCACTTTCATTCGTTTTCATATGTTCGGTTGCTAGAAATACTTTAGAAACAATGTATTCTTTAATAAGTTG